>JASPKZ010006464.1:0-17500 GCA_030220185.1 Diploptera punctata
ATATGGAAATCTCTGTCGGCCATCACTTAAGTGTTGGACGAGTGAAGCGATCCATTTTGGTCCTCCTTAATCAGGTAGAACCCCGGGTTCCTGTAAATCTACATTAGGCCCCGGTTTAAATTTTGAAATAATTTTGAAGTTAATTAGCAGAGTGAAGTCGGAAGCGGACCCTTTTGGGGCTCAATTCCAGCATTTGCTCTTTGGATTGAGGGAAACCGCTTAAAACCTCAATCGGAATGTCGATCACGCGGGATCTTGCCAAGTTAGGCTTTGGATGACTCTATATTGGGAGGGCATTCAGGCTTCTCTTTATTTAAATATAATGTGCGTACATTTCAGATTATTACAATTAATCATACAATTATGGTAACGTGCATTTTTATTTTTTTGTTGTATTCTTCAGTTGTTGCTGTTCTATCTGTAGTTGTCAGGGTGATGTCAGTTTCTCTGGAACTGGTGGGATGAACCTGTAGCAGTAAGATTAGTTATTCGTTTTTAATTTATTGTGTTAATATATTTTATTAATGTACATTATATGCCAATGTTGTAATTGTAATTGAATAATTGTGTAATGTGTTTCTGTGTGTGTGTGTGTGTGTGTGTTGTGTGTGTGTGGTGTGTGTGTGTGTGTGTGTGTGTGTGTGCCCTATCAGCTTTCACCGGTCAAGTGTTGTCCAGGATCCATTTTGGACGCTTGTGTTTGTTGTTGGCTGTTTCATAGGTTCCCAACGATGCCACGAGTGGATTATCATGGCCCTTCACATGTATTATAAAATTTAAGAGCCATGCGTTTTAATATACTCTTCGATTGTTTCTACACCCGTTTGATCGTGTAATATGTCAACCGGTGTTACACGCGGTAGTTTTGTAATCATATATAATGATTTGTTTTGAAAAACTTTGCAGTTTCTTTATGGGAGTTCTAGCGGCGTGTCCCCATATGGGGCTTGCGTACGTGAGTACTGGGCCTTAATAGTGCCTTGTAGATTGTTAACAGCCCTGTGTTTATTCCAATTTTGTTATGCGTTATTTAAAATAGGGTTATAGCAGCTTCAATGTCCCATACGCTTTGCCTAAGGTATTTTGGATATGTTGTTTAAACACTAGTTTTTTGTCGAGTGTTACACCTAAATAAATGGCTTTCGTTTTTCCACTCGATGTTGTGTCCATAAGGACTTAATTGTGGGGGCATGTATCGATATTGAGAATACCTTTTTGTATAAAGAACTGCTTGGCATTTATCTACGTTATTTTTATTCTCCATTTTCCAACCATGGTTCGAGAATATTAACATTATTTTGAATCTGTCTAGACGCGTTTATTGTTCGGGAGGATTGACTAGTGATTAGAGTGTCATCTGCATACATATATAGATGAGTGTTGTTATGTCTATTGTCATGTGGAATATCATTTATGTATATATTGAAAAGTGTAGGTCCTAGAATACTGCCTAGTGGCACTGCACTATAGACGGGCCGCAGGGCGGATTTTGAGTTATGGAAAGCAGCTTCGAATTGCCTATTGTTTATATATTTAGCTATTAAATGAATTATTCCGTCATCTAATCCTGTTTCGACCATTTTCCGTAGTAGGCCGTGATGCCACACTCTGTCGAAGGCTTGTTTTATATCTAAGTATAATCCAATCGTGACTCGATTTTCGTTGAACCCTCTAGTGATATGTTCAACAAGTCTCATTAGCTGGGTTACTGTGCTATGATTTGGACGGAATCCGTTCTGTTCATCCCGAATTACATTTAATTGTTTTAGATTGTGATTAAGGCGCTTACATATAATTTTTTCAGATACCTTTCTCATTGTGTTTAATAATGTTATCGGGCGATAATTTCCTGGTTCTCTAGGATTTTTTCCAGGTTTGGGGAATAATATTATACGCCCAGTTTTCCATGTTTTAGGGAAATACTTCTTTTCGAACATAGCATTTATTATTCTTGCTAAAAATGCATATCCGATGTTGGGTAATTTGTTTCACAGCACTATGTTTTGTATGCCATCAGGGCCAGGTGCTTTTCTATCGGGAAGGTGATTTATTAGCCATTTGGTTTCTGAGACGTTTGTTTTTCTGATTTGTTTATTGGGTATTCTATTTAGAAATTCTTGGACCATTGTTTCCGTTTCCCTTGTAAATTGCGGGTTATTCGGAGGGTCATGTGGCACAAAGGTTCGCTCCAGATGATTTGCAAATGCTTCCGCTATTTCCTGATCTGTGACGGCTCTCCCGTTAGGCAAGATGAGAGGGGGATATGTATCCGTTTTGTGTGTTACTTTTTTAACCATGTTCCATGTTCTCGGCTTGTCCTTAGTATCTAGACTGCCGATTACATTTTCCCAGGCGTCTGACACGAATGTTTGTATAGCAACCTTGATTCTTTGTTGCAGATCATTCATCTCTTGCCTGTATTGCAAGTTATTGTGATGCCTTTGCCATTTTCTTCTTGCGTCGTTCCTTTGCCTAATTAGGCGTAGGATATGATCTGGGAGATACGGCTGGTTGGTTCTAATAGATTTTTTTGGAATATTAGTGTTAATAGCCGTATTTATGCTATTTGTTAGGCTGTTTACTCCCGTGTCAATATCATTAGGCGTGTTTAATGGTCGATCTTGTAATGAATTTTCAATGTATATTTTTAATTGGGTCCAGTTTGCTAATTTGTAATTCGGGATGTCTTCTTTGAACTCTGCTTGGTCTACCTCTTAGTGTGAGGCGCACTGGGAGGTGGTCTGATTGGAGGTTTTTTTCTACCGTGATATCACAGGGAATGTTAATATTTTTCATTAAGCGATATCAAGAATATCTGGTCGAAAATGTATGTTATTAGGGTAGTGAGTGGGCTTATCTGGTGCCAGGATTTGAAAGCTCCTATTGGAGTCGTAATAAAATCCCCTGAGTTTGTTGCCGGCCCTATTACTTGTTCTGCAGCCCCAATCAGTATGCTTGGCATTTAAATCGCCAGCTAGTATTATATTGTTATTTGTTCCTATCAGATTTTCTATATCATTTATGTCTATATATCCTGGAGGATTATAGGTACAAATTAGTGTTACCGTATGGCGGCCAATTTTAAGTCCAATGGCTACGCATTCCTTCCTATTTGTGATGGGTAAGTCGACTAGGTTATGTTTGACGGTTTTATGTACCAAGATGGCCACACCACCGCCTTGTCTATTGTTTCTATTCAACCTGTATGTTGAATAGTTTCTGTTGTTGAATTTTTCTCTATCCGTGAGGTGAGTTTCCGTTATTAGTGCTATGGGAATTTTATTTTTGTTTAAATAGTGTAGTAGTTCTGCTTTTTTATTACGGATGCCTTGAGCATTCCAGAATAGGATCCCGGTTCCCCTACAACCCATGATCAGTAGAAGCTCAATAGGGTGCTGACAAAGCGTGCAGCTACGTGTGGCAATACCCTAAGGGTGGGCTCTCTCCTCAGCGTGTCATATGCAATCGTCTAGTGCATCAAAGACCGCCGAGATGAGACCATCCTCGTGTATTGAGTGACTCTCACTCCTGTCGTCTGGTACGTTGTTAGCGTCCCGACGATCTGGGAGTGGACTATCACTATGTTGGTTATTGATTGGTTCAGTAGGACCTTTACTATACTGAATCCTGGCTTCCCACATCTTCCGCTGCTCCAGGAATCTGTTCTGCTCCTCTCACAACTTTTGCCACTCGGCTCTAAGTTGCTGAGTTTGCCTAGAAAGCAGTTCCTGTTGTTGCTGCAGTTGATGCTGAAATCGTCGGATTTCCAGCATTTGTGGGTCCTCCGATTGTGTGGGCTGGTATTGTTGCTGCTTGTGTTCTTGGGTATTATTATTGGGTCGAGCTTCAGGTGCTGGAGCACGATCCCGAGGCTCTTGGAGCCTTGTGGGCTGCGGCTGAGCCTGAGTTCTGGGATCTCTTTGGACCGCCAGAGAATACTCACGGTCCTCCGCCTGCCTCATGACCCTCTCGCCCGTTCTCAGTTCTTGCAACGCCTGTTCTCTTTGTGCTTGAGGAACGTGTTGTGGTATATTATTGGGTCTGTTAATTCGTCTGTTTTGTATTGGCGTTCCTCGTGCTCTTTGTGGCGTGTGTGCAATGTTGTTTTGTGTAGTGTTGTTTCTGCCCCTGTTTTTAATGGAATTCATCACTGCCTTCCTGATTGGGCACTGATTTTAGGTTGCTGTGTGCGCCCCATTACAGTTTGCACAGCGTGGTGCGCAATCCGGAGGCAGTCTGCAGTCTGTGTCTGGGTGTGAATCAGCACAGATCCTGCAGCGTGGCGAGGCCACACATGATTCCCTGTAATGTTGGAATTTTAGGCAATTTTTACATTGCACTACAGGGTCCCTATTCCTGTATGGTTCTACCAGGACTGAGTAATAGCACAGACTTCTTAGGCTATATATTTGCTTATTTGCAGCGTTATCCGGAAGCTCCACTGAAAATAAGGGATAAGGAGCTCCAGTTGAGGATTTCATATTTTTACATTCTGTGATTTGGAAGCCTTTTACTCGAAGTGCTTCCTCGTTTGTCTCTGGGTGGGTGTTACTTGGTACGCCACGGATTACGACGCTGAGGACCTTGCGTCTCGTTTCGATTATGTGAAGGGGAACCTGAGATTCTTTTAAATATTAAGTAGGTTCACATAATCCCTTCTAGTTGATGTTTTAACCTGTGTACCCTGATTGGTCAGTACACAGTGTAGGGCTAGGGGAGAATACCTTGTTTTGAATGTGTCGTTTAGTCTTGCCATGTCCCCTTGGTAGGTATTGTGAATTATGACATGAGGCATTTGTTGTGTTGGTCTTGTCATAAATGAGTTTTCGGAGGAAACAGAAGAACCAGTAGAAGAGTTTGTGATTCTTCTTTCCCTCCTTGCTTGTGTATTTGGCGTTGTGTTTGCTGCAGGTGGCTGAGTGTTCTGTTTTATTGTTTTGCCATTCCTGCCCACTTGTTGATAATCTGTGTCGTCTGTTGTGCTGTATGTGTCCCTGACTTCCACATTTTGTGGAGTGTTAGTTGTCTGGGATGAGCCAGGTTCACTGTGAGTTACTTCACACGCATTGCCAGTGTTTGAGGGACCCGCCTCAGAGTTCAGTATATTTTGGCTCTCCTGGCTTTGAGCAAGCTCTGCTAGTGTGCAGTATTCTCTTAAGGAATCCTGTGTACTGTTTGTTCTGTGTGTTTCGTTTATGGGCTCTGAGTATACAGAGTCCACGTCTGTTGAGACAGAAGGCATGCTCGTACCAGGAGATGTCTCACCTAAACCTGAGGATGGTCTCTCTCTGACCGGCATACGTGTGGCTTGATGTACTTCAGGCTTATCAGTGAATTGTAGTTGACGACTGATGCCTGGAGGTGATCTTTTCGATGTTTTTTATTTGTTTTGAGATTTAGTTTTTTTTTGTTTTGCTGTTTTATTAAGAGAAGGGTAGCTTCTCGTCCGAGTGAGTACCATTTTTAGATACTTAGAGTGTATAACACTGATATGAATATTTATGTATATATATATATATATATATATATATATATATATATATATATATATATGATGTCCCCTCTACCACAGGCTATAAATCTGTGGAGAAGGGATTTCTTAAGTGCTAATTTATTTATATACCTATTTTGCTTATTTATTTTAATACTAAATTGTCTTAATTAATTATAATACTCCCTTAATTTAGAGTTTTCACTATTATCACTTATAAATTGGCTCGGTGGCCGAAATTTGTTAGTTACCGGACATCGTTAGTCCTCTTGGCCCACGAACGACGGGCTTTGGGGCCATTAGGCCCGGGGTGGGCCTACCTATTTATTAAAACTTAATCTAGGTGGCTATCGTTTTGTCCTATTATTTAAATTTCACACGCGGTATTATATAATTATAGCCGAGTGAGTTAGAATGTACTATATATCTGTGTTTCTTATTTACTACTTAAGAAGATTTAAATTCCGCGCTCAGTTGCGGATTCAAAATGACCGCGCACTCAGGAGTAGTATCTAGGAAGCGGTGAGAACAACATGGCTGCCGGGAAAGATGGTGGGGGACAGCGAGTTGGAGGGGACAAGATGTCTGCGCTGAACAAAGCAACCGTCACAAATGACGCTTTCTTAATAACTAAACTGCTACTTAACCTAGAGAAAATATAATTATGTTAAAATGATCAGTAAAACTTAATCTCTAACTTATGCTACAACTTATCTGTGTACACTAAGCTTAAACCACTAATTATGCACACTAATTAGAGAGCACACGCTACACACGTCTTCCACGACTAGCGGCCACCTAGACTCCCTAGTCAGGAACATCAACACAAATAAAATGATAGAGATATTTTAATATTGCTAAACCAAAGCATGTAGTACTGCAGAAAACTGTAGTGGAGCATGCTGTCATATGAAGATTCTTAAAAAAAAAAAAATCAATCCATGTCATATACCATCTTCACTTCTCGCAACTGGAATTCCCTACCACAAGAAATAAGGGGCAGCCGGACATTGGCATCTTTTAATAGAAATCTAAATATATATTTGCTCTAAACTCGACTTCATTATTATCCAGTGTAAGATATATATATATTAATTGGTGTTTCCCGTATAATGTATCATATTTATATTATTATTATTATTATTATTATTATTATTATCATTATTTTAATTATTATCGTATCATTATTGTTATTTCTCTATAAAATGTTGTTTGTACGTGACATTTACATTGCTACATTTATTGTATCTTCAACTGTTTATAATTAGTATAGTGTATATCTATATTTGTCAAATATTTATTTGTATTTGTGCTGGTTGAGTATAAGAGAGGGCCTTATGGCCTTAACTCTGCTAGAATAAATAAAATGTTATTATTATTATTATTATTATTATTATTATTATTATTATCATCATCTTCAAAGCGAATTTTGTAACAGAGATACCGCCGTAATTTTCACAAGTTGTCTTTCCTCCTTTTATATTATAGAGTTAAGTAACTGGGTTTCGATTCATCTGGGACTTCCTTCTGTTTAAAATAATTATTTATTAATTTAGCTATTAATTCTGTTACTTTCATACCTGCATAATTTAGAAACACCAGGTTAATCTGTCTTGTTCCTGGATCTTCCTGAATTTTTCCACCTCTTATAAGTTATATATGCTCCTGTTATAAGTAATTTAGCGGTGAAACATCTTCTCAACAAGTCTATCATCCCATTCCTGCTAATAGTAAACATTTTCAAGTTCCATTACTTACTGGAAGTATGAAAAAATTATATCACTATTCCTAAACCCGGTAAAGATACTTCAACTTACTAGATTGATTGATCAGATTGTCACGGGCGTCAACTCCAAGAGAAGCACACTGAGAGCTTTCCTTGAGATTGAGAAAGTTTTCGACACAACTTGGATAAATGAAATTATTTATAAACTAACAAAATTAAACATATCTGCTAATCGTATTAAACTAATTGATAAATACCTCACTAACCGAGAAGTTGATGTGTTGGTTAGTGGTTATTACTCTGAATGTAAGTCCCTCCTGGCCGGAGATGGATAGGATGCGGTTATGTCACCTATCCTATACACATTGTGTGTCTCTGACTCTCCTTCTTTCTTCATATCCAAACCGCGTCATTTGCAGATAACACCTGTCTGTACTACCAGACTACCTTCAAAGCTTTACTTTATCGCATCCGAATATTTCAATCGACCCTGGTTTCGTCTGTGGAACCTTAAAATTAACGTGAACGAAACCAGATGGATTTTGTTCACTAAAACCCACAGTCGATCCCCTGCTAAACTCATCTTGGATACTCAACAACTCAATCTTGAGACTTCAGTTAAGTATCGTGGACTCCATTTGGATTCAAAACTAAAGTTGAAAATGTATATTCTACATCATTTCCATAAATGTAATGCTGCTAAAGAAATTCTATATTCATTTATCAAGTCGCTACACTGTCACATCGGATGAAGCTCGCCTTATATCGAGCAATGATCCGCAGCGTGAATGGCTGTGAAACGTTGAGCATCCTCGCTGCTTGTTATAAAGAGATGGTTCAGATTATACCAAAATGATTAAAAATTATATTTTCCAGCCCCATTGTACACGAGGATCGCAGAACTCCACAACCTAGCACAAATGCCCTATATTGAAGAGGCAATTGACCTTCAAGCACAAATATGTATCACCAGATCATATGTCATTCCATTCCAATTGTGTGCAATGTAGGACATACGCTTCAGCGACGGTGCTGTCTAATGAAATATATTTACCAGAACCCCTCTCATGCTGGACCCAGCACCATGGAAATAGTGTTGTGCCCGAACACGAGTAGTGTGGCTCATTCTGGAATGTCCACTTTCGGACACTCTACTTATCGACAGTGCGGTTTACGATGGCCTGCTTTAGTGAGGTCACACCTCATTTCGCCCAAATCTACACTGTCACATGGCAAAACACCTATGTCGCCAAATATCTAAGGGTTAAGTTACTAAACATTTTAAAAGATAACCACATACTAATTTGTTGCCAATGAGCCTCCACTGGTTCCACGATGTAGCACAATGGACGATTCTGGACATCGTCACCAATTACTAGTAATACTGAATACTCAATGGATCGTTTTCTAATTTTTGGGGGGATAATTTGATACCCCCTCGCTAAAATCGATATTGATTCAGATAGGAAACATGGATGAATAGTTAAAAATGATGTTTATACTATAACTCATTTTTATTTATTTTAGGTTGGTAAGTCACCCAGATGATGTAACTTAGCTACCCTTGCAATATAGTGTGACTGTTTACATTTACAACATTTCATAAGTCATCAAGTAATCCTCGGATGCCATGCCATTAATGCAATCACTCGTACACATTCGCCTCGTTTATTATGAATGTACGAATGAATGGTGTGCTTTGTTTTAAATGTTCGTGATGTCTCGAAAATAACTCAGCCATTGTGCTGATAACTAATAAAAGGTGGCTTTCCATGACCTTGCGTGATCAGAAAAGTACCCATGTTATGCAGAGTTAAAGATCCTCTCTGGGGAGATGGTTTTCGTGTATGAATCGGACTGTATAGGGCACGTAACTTTGAAGTATCTACAAAGTGAGGTGAGTAATTGAGGAATGAAGTGTTAGTTATTTTATTGATTTGTAACATAGTTATTTCGTATGACGATGCTCCTTAATATAACAGAAAACAATTATTATATGACGTACTTTGCGATGTGTTTAGGAGAGAAATTTGTAAAGTTTGAATAACCACCATTCGTTATCACACATCCAATGAAATGCCTTTAACGATGTAAGTTAAGAGTCAATGAACCATTACCGTGATTACGGGTAGAACATGCGGGACCTAAATTAAAGAGTGCCCGTATCACTCATGCTCCTGCATTCCCCCTCGAGCTAGCGATGTTTAGTATTATATGACTTCTCTTTGCATTTGGTGAGGTATTTTTGTGAAATGCTGTAACATTGACAGAATAAACTTATTCTGTTTGATTCCCTTCTCATTTCAACAAAATTCTTAACACCATATCCATTGCTATGACGATTAGCAATACCAGACTGACTATCCAAGTGTCTCGGCTTGAATTTTCGGCCATACCATACACATTATTCTTGGTCTGTAGGGTCTGGAACGAAATTAAATTAGAAATGGATAAAAACTGCTTAGCTACTTGATGTGATAAGTAGCAATAATCGGTTAAGAAAATTAAGATGAAAGTTTATTAACTGACTCGCTGTAGTGACATCTACTTGCCAGTGGAATGATGCGGTCAGTATACAGGTAACATGTTGACATTACAACCTTTATAGCTGGATTGCTCTACCTGCAACAAGTACTTGTATCTATCCTCAATCCTACGATGCTGTGTGCACAATGACAGAAATTCCATGAAATAAATGTTCCGTAGCTTTTCACCATGACAGGATGCCTTAGACCATTCGGCCATGGTGTGAAAAAATCTGACATATAGAAACAAGAATTAGCAGAAGTAGTAGTGGAATTTGGGGCACATCGTAGCGTAGTGGTTAAGGCACCGCGCTACGAGCCGGAAAGTCGAGGGTTCAATTCCCGATGGGTCAGGATTTTTAAATGACCCAAATCTTCTGGCGGCACAATGGCCCTGGGGTCGACTCATCTTCTAACGAAAATGGGTACCAGACGCTTGTTCTGGGGTAAAGGCCGCCGTCACGCAGGGTTGACAATCCGGCTGACATTAGGTGCCGATTGTCCAGAAAAAGTGGGAGTCTTAACCTCCTACAACTCCAAGGGCCTCCTGAGCCCTGTACCTACTTTACTACTAGTGGAATTTATTGACTTTTTTTTCGAATGAATTGATGTTCATTTACATTGCGGACGGGCCTGCGTGTCCGTATGAGTATATTTGTGTTCCACGAATTAAAAAAAAGGAATATATGAACAAATATCTTACATGGCTATAGTACTTACACACCTATCCTTATATATAAAGAAGAAGTATAAAACACCCCACCCACATGATCTCATACGCGCGCAACCACCCCTCTCGTCCCGCACACGGTAAATGCACTAGAAGGCTATTTAAGTAAGACTATTTAACTCATGCCCCAAACGGCAGTTAATGACAAATCACATTTCAATGAATTATGATTTACAGTCAATCTCAGTCATTTTTCACCTCGATATTATCACTTTCATTTTATCAAGTGGCTCCCAGATTGTATACATAGTGCACGAATGAAACCAGATCCTGCTTGCGAGATATTGTAGAAAACTATTCGTAGCAATTGATTATACCATAAAAATGAAACCACTGATTGCATTTTCTTAATCTTATTATTACCCAGGAATTAACGTTACAGAAAAATATAACTGACATATTTACATCATAGGACATCTGAAATTAATTAATAACATATAATGATGCGTTTCATTTTTTCTCCACTAGGGTGCATTATTAAGATATTGCGAATCTATTTGGCAATAAATATGATTTGGTTGCAGTGATGAACAAATGAAACATAACGTTTCTCATTAGTTTTCAAACATATCTGTTTACATTAAATATATACATATTTTAAAATAACTATATTTAAATAATGATTTGTGAGTAAACAGCTTAATTTTATTCGTAAAATAGTCTTAATAAATTACACTTTTGATTTCCAAATTATCGATAAATTCACTACTCATTAAGTGGCAATAAATACGATCAGGTTGCAGTGATGAAGAAATGAAACATAACGTTTCTCATTTGTTTTCAAACATCGTCGTTTACATTAAATACATACATATTAAAAAAAACTCTATTTAAACAATGATTGGTGAGTAAACAGCTTAATTTTATTCAAAAAATTGTCCTAACAAATTACACTTTTGATTTCCAAATTCTGTAGATAAATTCAGTCCTCACTTCATGAGTCGTGAATTCGTCGATAATTTGGAAATCACTCATGGCATTACTTATGGCAACTTTTTATGTAATACAAATGAAGATCGGAAACAAATATATTAAAGTAAGGATTATCATACGATAATCTCGTACTACAGCTCCCTCACACACTCTATTCCTGTCTATCTCTTTCATTCACACATTTTATATCCGATTGCTAAATAATTTAACAATGTTTTATATTACACAACATTTGTATCAATAAGAAAATAAGTAAATTAACTCTGTGTCTAATTCAGTATATTAGAGGGAAAAAATTTTTTCATTAAAAAAATTACTATATTATCTCAACACACATTGAAACGCAGATAACTGCCTGGGAAATCTACAAATGAAAAAGAAGGAAGTTTTCATCCTGAGAAACGATCCAAATAAATTAATATGGAACAAAGATTATAAAACTTGAACTATGTAATTTATACTAAATGCTGGACTGACATGTTTAGTGCATTCTATACCCAACAGTTGATTAGTTTTCTGTCAGTTTTCGTTTATCTACATGATCCACGGTCCATCCAATTTAGCTTCCTTCTTTTTATTACTTCAACGTGAATTCCCACCAGTGTAAAATGACAACCGCAGACAAATTTTGCATTGTTTTGTCTGCTATTTACTAAAACATTATATTGTCACAAGCATTTAGTTTTGAAACAACATAGATAATGTACACCCTTCGCCAAAAAAAATGAGTCGTCTCTTGAACGCACATTTCTTCTAAGTCATACTCGGCACAGCGCTGGGTTCAAACTAGGAAACTAGTCATAATTGTGCAGTCCCTGAGCTACTTGGTTATGTGGCATGAACTGAAGCCTCTCCTACGTATCCCGATAGCTCAGCAGTAAAGCACGCGGTCACTGTTTCTGTTAATGAAAATCGCAGGTTCGCGTCTTCAATTGCGCAGTTTTTTTCGTGATATTTGTATTAAAACGTTTTATGAATTACATATATTTTATTCTGACATTTGAATTAATCTATACTTTTTTTAAGTTCATAATTTTTTATACCGTTGAGGTTATAACAACGTTAAATTATATATTTTTACACGCTTTATATTAGCTTCACATGTATCTGTATATGTAACGAACCTGTATCTATGTAATGGAATCTTTGAACACGATTTTCATCCACCTAAAAACATTGCATCGACTTGTAACTTTGTATACTTGTAAAGGACCCATGACGATACAATAAGTTCATTGTTTTTTTTCTAAAATCCTGGCCAGAATAATCGGAAAAAAATAAAAACCTGTGTAATAGGTTGCGGACTTATCGACTTTTTAGTCAATCGTTGTAAGACCTCAGTTGTAGAACGGTTGGCTGTATTGGTATATAATTTCAGAAATCAATAGGTCGCTAGTTCAAATCAGGGCCGGAAGTTCTTTACAAAAGTATTAAGCGATTAAATTTTCATGGCATTCCGGTTTATGACAAAAACAATTAAACTAAAAACTAAAATAATAAATAATAGTTTAAAAACTGAAACAACACGCTTTATTTGATAACCAAGCTAAAAAATAAAAAAACAAATAATAGTTTAAAAAACTAAAACAACACGCTATATTAGAAAACCGAACAAAAAATAAAAAAATAATTTTAATTTCCAACACGCTTGGGGAAAAAATTAAAATGGTCAACAAAAAAATCATCTCTAACACATCTAGAATAAAACTAGAATTATCTACTACAAAAAATAATTTTACCATCAAAAACTTTGGGTGCTTCTTATGGTTTTTACGTTTTCTGCTTAGAGACATTACTTTTACCAATATCTGTTTATTATCAAATATAAGTATTAATTGATATAGATCACCCCACGCTTTTGATATTAAAATTATTTTTTGTAGATAACTCTAGTTTTATTCTAGATGTGTTGGAGATTATTTTTTTGTTGACCACTTTAATTTCATCGCAAGAGTTTTGGAAAATAAAATTATTTTTCATTTTTTAGTTCGGTTTTCTAATAAAGCGTGTTGTTTTAGTTTGTTTAAACTATTATTTATTTTTACCTTGTATACTACCGTCTCCTCAACTATCTAAAATTTTCGTTGATTTCACTCTAGGCCTTTCGATGCATGCTTCATCTTCTGGAGTTGTTATAGTAGTATTGAATTACTGTATGTCAAATAGAGGGTTTTGCTTATTAGTCACATTTTCTTTGAGAATGTTTGTATTCCTGGCCTTCTTGATAATTTCGATTTCTTGTAAAATGTTAACTTTGTGTCTGTTGTTTTCTCTGTGTATAATTTACATTGTATTATCGATATTGTTGAAACTGTGGTCGCTTTCTGAAATATGTTTCGCGAAATTTGATATCATTTTTAAAGGAGAAGGCAAATGAAATTTCGCTGTTCACCAGGTTGAATCCATTCGAAAATGTATGGGCTAAGATGAAAATAGAGATGAACTCTAATTGGCCTGCAGATGCACGAAAAACGAAAGATGGCTTATGGGCACAAATTCAAGACGCCTGAGATGCTCTAGCCGATTGTCCACGTGCCCGTAGAAATTTTATTGCATCAATGTCCCGCAAATTGAGGAGATATAGATTTTGTTTTGTTAAAGTTTCATTTTAGAAGATATTATTTTCTTCCTTCATTTAATTATTAGAAGGTTTTCATTTATGTGTTTTGTGTGTGCATTAAAGTCATAAAACTGAAATATAAATTAAATATGAAACTATATTACAAGCGAAATGCTATCCTAACATTCAGTAAAAAAAAGTAGAACAGGAATCGAACCCATGAGGTTACGAACGCAGATGTTGTGTGTTAAACCTCTCGACCAAGGAAACACACAAAGGCAAGCTCTCTAATTTATTTTACTTGAGTGTGCACTACGTTAACTAGCAAACACCACAGTACAATTATTGAAAACGTGTTAATGTGAATAAGGTTTCTGCGAGTGCTCACGAAGTTCTCGGATAGGTTGATAGAATCAAGAGATGACTCATTTGTTTGTCAAAGGGAGTACCTATCAGCTGACTTGATTATTTTCTAAATCTTTAATACATACAAACAATTTTACTTACTAATAATTATTGTTAGATAGTTGGAGTTTATATAAAAACTTCCAACTCACATTCAGTGCCATGTATTTTTTTTTTGAACGTTAACTCTTACACACGGAATTCGACCGGATGTCAAGAGATCAATGCCTCTTTTTCCTAGTTTCATATAACGGTTTGCACATTCGAACACTTTTGGCATGTAGTGAATATTTTACATTTAATTCATTCGACTCATGTTCCCTCCGTGATAATCCTTTGTATTAGAGTCTCGTATGATTGAAACTTAGAAAGAAATATCCATCAGCAGATCGGCGAAACTGTGTCTAATGCGGTAGCTGTAAATAATTACAAAGAAGCATTAATATGTTACTTATTTCTGAGTTTTCTGTCAAAGACCACGCAGTTCAAAATAAATTAATCTTCATGGACTCTTCCTCGTTCTTATGCCTCGTTTCCGGTATCAGTATTCGATATATTTATTAGATTGGTGTGTATCGTCTGATGTCTTCTACAGCTATTATTTTTCTTTCTCATTGAAGATTGGTTTTTGAGCATCCTGTATCAGCAAGTATTTTTATTATTTTTTAGTGCCAGTGACTCCGTTTCTATTTCATTTCATGATAGTTTTACTTCATTTTTCTTTCTCATCTTACGTGTGATCATGGAGTAATGTTGCATCGAACCCAGCCGGTCCTGGTTCGATCTCCATCAGGAAAAAGTTTCCCATTTGAGATCAATCAGTTTTCTTTTCCCCTACACCTATAAGACAAATATATTGAAACTTTAAGGCCCTATAACCACCCTATAATATTACCCTTGGTTAATACAGATAGAAGAGAGAATAGTGTGTGTCGTCAACGCTGAAGATATATTGAACATGACTCTCATTGTGCTGATCATTCATCCGGGAAGCTCTCCTCCTCCTCCTCTTTGTGTGTCCCTGTGAGGGACGAGAGGCTTAGAGAAAGTAAAATAACTTTAAAAGTGAGTTTAAGTAAGAAAAATAAATAAAACAAATTCTAATTTCTCCCGATCATTCCAACACAGCTTGGTTACTGATTGATCTGTCTATTTCATAATATTAATATACAGTCCTAAAATTAATTAGTTTATTTTTGTTGCTCACCTGTTTATTGTTAATAAGATTCACAATGATTACTACGATATTTTTCTTCAGTATCAGGATTATCTGTAGTTTTATATAATTTATGATAATGCAGTTATTAAAGAATTTGTCGTATGCCAGTCTCCTTCGTAGGTTCGGCACTACTAGAATTGAAGCCTCAGGCAATTGATATAAAAAAAGTTGTGATAAGTTTTAAAATTATATGCCTTTATAGTATTTTATAAGAAGAGAAGATAAGAACACTGAAGGGGAGAGAATACTAGATATAACGGCATCTACTTTCCTAAAAAAATAAAGACGAAGTTTGAAAATATTAAAAGTCATAAAAAACTACATAACTTTGTTTTAAGTTATAGCGATTGTTCGTTTTCTATTTACAGCTAATGTTCACGCCATGTAAACCGAGGCAGCTGATAGAGGTCATAGTTAAGTGTATATAAATTACTTTATTATTATTATTATTATTATTATTCTCGCAGTATATACACTGCTAAAAACAATTAGAGGAACACTATGAAATATGCAAATATTTTTTCATTGGATAAAGGTACAAACATGAAATTAATGAAGTACATTATTTGTGGTTATTTATATATTTATTTATTTATTTATTGCTCATGTAATTAATAACAAATGAATAACGCTGACAATTAACTTTTCAAGTAATTCCGCTATGTAAGCAATTGAATCTTGTGCTTATTTTTCAAAGTTAAACACTCGTTATATAGAGTTAGTATCATGTATGGCCTCCACGACATTCGATGACAGTTTGGCACCTTCGTGGCATGCTCCCAATAAGAATCTGGATTTCCTCTTGCGGAATATTCTCCCATTCCTCCTTCAGAGCATCTCCTAGTTGCGGCAGAGTTTGTGGAGCTTGATGTCGGTTCCTGTCCTTCCGGTCTAGAAGATCCCACAAGTGTTCAATAGGGTTGAGCTTTGGGCTGACAACTGGCCACTCCATTTCCTCAATTTCATTCCTCCTCAGGAAATCCCTGGTGACAGCCCACATAATGTGGGCCCTGGCATTATCCTGCATAAAAACAGAATCCACGGCCTACTCCCATGGCGCAGGACTTACATACCTGCTCTTTCCAAGAACGTGCTCCCTATAACCGTAACAGCAATTCAGTGCGCTGGGGAAACAAGTAACAAAGGGCTATAACACGATTGTTGTACATAACTCCGGGCCCACACCATTATGGAACCTCCTCCAAATCTATTCAATTTCCTGTAGACAGCCTCTGCAGAAAATCTTTCTCCTGGCCGTCCTCACACCCCACAATTGACCATCACAACGTGTAAGACGATACCTGGATTCCGTCCGAGAAAGAGCACAGACTCCCACAGAGTCATGTTCCAATCACCATGGTTTTTCAGCATACGTACGTGTAGCTGCCTTTTACGCCAATTTGTTAAGCGTGCGTTTATTTAACCGGCCTTTTTGGACGAATATTCTCTTTCCTTAATCTGTTCCTTATGGTTTGGTCTGAAACCCGGATTCCGGAAGCCATGTGAAGATCATTCTGCAGGTCTTTTGCAGATTTTGTACGCTGTCGAAGAGCAGAAAGAACAACGTATCTGTCATCCTGGGGGCTTGTTTTAAATTTACGGCCCTGGCCACGTCTTCTACAATACTGACCTGTCTCTCTGTGCCTGTTGCCTAACCTGGACACCACGGAAGGAGAAGCCCCAAGCTCTCTAGCCACTTGTCGCAGAGATTGACCTTGTTGTAAAAGATGTAGAGCATGATACACTTCAAACTCATTTAAATGCCTCATTTTGTCAGAGATGTCAATAAACAAGGCAATAATCAACATTCGTCACTATAGCAACATCAGGAAGCTTACCAATTAGAAGTGGCCAGTGCCTTGCAAAATAAAAAAAATTATCTTTATTTGTTATTTGAGGTAATTCGTCTGT